>CM061142.1:559905065-559925154 GCA_030789695.1 Scilla litardierei
GGCTATAGATTTCATGCACCAAAATTCATCTTCCCCGATGGGAATAACCACCATCTTCTTCTCCAGTGAAGCACCCGTTCGTCGAGAAAGTAGTTATCCTCCAATGGCCGTGTGCCAAAAAAATAACTTACTTCAAAAAATTCGTAAACTACGCGCTCCACATGAAGAGAGTGCCCATTCCCTATTAATGGAGACTCAGCATCCATGAAGATAGCGATTTTGACAATATGAACGGTCGGTTCTTCCCGTCACGGAGAGTTCCTGCCATATCCGTAATGGTAGGAGACCCTAACATGAAAAGAACAACCGCTGCGTTCTCTCCGTCACGAAGTGTTCCTAACATATCCATAATGGTAGGATACCCATGTAGGAATATGATGCCCTCAAGGCCATTTATTCCTGTGTGAATAGCACAAACATCTTGTTCGAAATAACAGTAAGCTGTTTGGTAATAATTTATCTAAGTTATATTGTAATGTAGTTAACATTAGATATCAACTTAGGTAAAATCCTGAGACTTTATGCAAGATCAAACGGATATCGAGATGAGTATCTCGATCATGGAGAAACGTTTGACCGTCTGTAGCATAAGTCTAAAATGGTTCGTGGTCGTAGATGTTCCGAGACAAGGATATCGAAACATCGGATAGACCATTGTGTCTTAGTCATCACCGTTTAGCGGTGGCGATGATCTCATGATCGCTTGACTTGGCGAAGTCGAAGACGAGACACAGGTGCTCATTAGAATGAGTTCACTGAACGATCCACCGGAGTTATCATATGGTTATATTGACCAATCTGTCAGTGATAACTCTGAGTGATGATAGGATAGTTGGTCTTTTGACTTGAGGTCATTTTGACGGACCTGTGCGTGAACAGTGCCACTTAGATCAACTGACCTAGCTTCGAGGCAAGGCCTGTCGAAAGGTCTTTTGATTGGGTGTCACTTGAAACGTACGAGGCGAGTAATGACCAAGAGAGGATTCGTCTCTCCCGGTCAATGGGAGTTAGTGTCGTAGAGTTAGCTCGGTCTTTAGTAAAAACTCTGCGCAGAGTATGTTGGAAGAAGTCCAATATTTATTGACTAAAGATTGATAGAAACTAACCGGAGTCAAGTTATTGGGGTTGACAGTTTGACCGTACCCCAGACTTGATCCGAACGACATATTTAAGACGAAGAGACTATAACTGCGGAATTCATCACGGAAACAGTCAGGTGGTCCCGACAATACTCATATCAATGAGTTAACCACATAATGATGATTCCTGAAGCAGGGACGGCAACCACTGCTCGTGGTCACTGCCGTATAGGGCTTCGAGCCCAACCTGTTGTAAGGGTCAGGCTGTAGGGTCTCACACAGAGTGCAACGCTTCGTCTAGTAATAGGTAGAAAATAGTTAGGGAGAATATTTTGCATTTTGATGCAAGGGATGAAATAATTGCATTTAGTGCAATATGGTAATTTAAGCTTAGATAGGGACTATTTTGCATTTGATGCAAAAGTGATTAAATATATATTAAATTGTTTAATACAATATTTAATAAAATAAACGCAAGGAAAAGTTCACGGGTAAGACGGGAATGTCCCGGTCTACGCCCAGGTTCGAACGGCGTCCAAATCGGACGCCAGATGATCAAGTTATGCCCAAAACAGCCAAAAATATCAGACCCAGGCAGAACAGGCTGCCTGGGCTAGCCCAGGCGCTGCCTGGGCTAGCCAGGCCCAAGCCTGGGCTTAGCCCAGGCGCGGGCCTGGGCGAGCCCAGGCTCGAACCTGGGCGCGCCCAGGCGCCTGGGCGAGCCCAGGCGCAGCCTGGGCTCTGCCCAGGCTGGTTTAGACGCCTGGGCAGCGCCCAGGCCTGGCCTGGGCTGCGCCCAGGTCCAGGTCTGGGCTGCACCCGGGTTCAGGCCTGGGCTGGCTTTGTGGGTCCCACCTTTGGGTGTGGAACCCTAGGTTTAATGGGCAGTTTTTGACGGCTCAGTTTTTGTGAAAAACTAGCCTAGGGCTGATCTTTGGACACTCAATTGGAGGGTCAAACGAACTCCGATTGACGAACCGTTTTTTCCTATGCGTTCACCGTTGAACGCTTGTCGTATTGATAGGTTGTATCAATCCTGAAGCTCAACGGTGAGTGAGTTAAAATTCACGGAAGTTTGCACTTTGTGAAATGCAAACTAACTTGATTTTAATTAACTCATTATTTAGTCCCACATCGGATTTTGAGAAAAGGGGAGAGTCCGCCGCCTATATAAATAGGGGTCTCCCCCCTTTCTCAAAACTCGTCCCAAGCTCTAGATCTGAGCGGCTCTCGTAAATGTTGGAGCACGCTCGGATCTTAGCTTAAATTAAATATTTCTCTATCTCCCTAAAATTTCTGCCTTACTCCTGCGGGCTCTAGCAAAGCCTCAAAGGAGTTCGGATTCTGGATCCGAAATCTTGGCGGAGGTTTCACTCGCGTGAAACTTTCTTCGGCGGTTGGTTGGCTCGGCAGCACGGGGATTGATCGCCTCGGGATGCGGAGCGGTTCGAGGAGCGGTTCGGGGAGCGGTTCAAGGAGCGGCTCGACGTGGGACGGGAGCAGCACGGAAGACGGCGCGGAACATCTCGCCTGCTCCAGGGCTGAGATTCCGGGTATGTGGTTAAAGTAGTTTATTAGCATTAGTTTAGTTTAATCGCAGTAGGCTAGATCCTTCTTGGGATGGTCAGACCCATCCCAAGTCGGCATAGATCTTGGCATAGGGTCTTGGACCTTAGGGCCAAGTTAAAATTGTTTTAACTTGCATGTTAATTTAGTTAACATAGTTTTTCTTCCGCTGCTTTTGTTTTCTCTGTCTATGTTCCGTCCGACTTAGGACGGGACTAGAGTTTTTGTGCCCCAAGGGACCGTCCAATTCCCTACAGTGGTATCAGAGCCTAGGTTTGCGTAGCGATCTAGGTACTGCGATTTTATTAAACGTGTTAATGCTTTTAAATATTTTTAATTTTTTTTAAAGTTATGAGATAATATTTTAAAAATGTTTTAGATGTTCAAAATTCCTTTTTGATATTTTTGAACATGAAAAATTTTAAAATAATGTTTTAAAATTTATGTGATAATTTTAAAACTAATTTTAAATATTTAAAAGTTTAAATTTATTTTGGATGCCTAAAATTTTTTATTTGATAAATTTTTAAGCATGAAAGTTTTAAAATGATGTTTTAATTTTATGAGATAATTTTAAAATTGATTTTAAAGATTAAAATTTTTATGAGATAAATTTTTTTTTTAATAGCATGCATAGTTAGTGATTTTAAAAATTAAGTTTTTTTTATGAGATAAAAATAAAATATTTTTAAAATCATATTTTAAATTTAAATGTTAAATTTATGTATGCATGCTAAAATTAGTTTATGCGATAAACTTAGTTTATTTAATTGTTAAATAGTTGTGCACTATCTTTATGCGATAAATTAGTGTAGTTTTAATGGCTTGTTAATCTTGTCCCTTATTTGATAACACAAGACAACCCTTTTAGGTTAGCCATTAAAAATGATTAAAATTTATTACTTGAATTTTAATGACATGCTATGCTTTAATAAATCATTAACAACAATATTGAAGACCTAATTCCTGATTAGGGTAGTCCTTTAAATGAATTTTAAATTCTAATTGTTATAATTAATTTTCATTAAAGGACTTCGCTTCTAGCGTTGTTAATAAAATTTATTAAAATCCTAATAACGATTAGGGTAGCACGTGAACCTTATAGTTGATAAGGACTTAATAAAAGTTATTAAACAAATCCTAAAAATTTTGAATTTAAGGATTCAACTAGTTGATAGGATTAATTAGTTGTTAATAAAAGCTGTTTAGTCTATGGCATACATACAAAAATGACAAGCTTCATTCAATGGACCATGATCCAGTCAATGTGCTTGGCTAAGAGTTCTGGGTCAACCCTTGCTAGTCCAAGGGGTAGTGATCCTGGCTTAGTCAATTCCCTGGCTGAGTTCCGCTGGACCGCAATGTCGCGAATCATGATTGTATGACACCCTGGACTATATCTAAGTCAAATACGTTAATGATCTTTTTCAAGATTAGCCGTAGCCCTCCTTGTTTTAGGGGTTAGCAACTATAGGGCCCGTGTTATAGTTGTTGAGATACACTCAAGCTGTGACATGGCAACCCTGTAGAAACCAACTCCTTAAATACATAAGATGAAATCTTGACTAACCCTAACCGTCGTCTCGTACCCCGAGCGCCGGCGTAAGTTAAGTCAACGATGTAGTCTGCCTAGATGTAGTCTAAGACCTGACTCAAACCGACGTGTCGTGCATACACCGAGCTGAGGGGCAAGTCAGGCTAGACATGAAAACAAGGGTCCGACTAGACTAGACATGGTGATTTGGATGAGCACACTCATGATCACGAATGGCTAGGGGCAAAAACCGATTAAGAGAGTCATATCCGATATGATCGATGAAGAGTCATCTTCCGATCGCAGAGTCAATCAACTTGTTGAGCTACACTCAAGGTTGTTTAGACTCAAGGTGATTGGAACTCTTACCCATTAATTTTAATTCGATTAAATCGTACGTTATTAAGCTTTAAAACGTTCGTAAAATTAGTGGGAGGATATAGATAGATAAAAGCCAATCTACCTATATTTAATATTGAACATATGCTAAAACTAGGGCAAGACTATGTTTACCGGAAGAATCAATTAATAATATTGGACTTAGTTAACTGGTCAATAAGTTGATTAATTGAATATCAAGTTAAATTCTAGTTGATAGAATTAAACTATATTCTCGTTGACAAATTAAATGACCTTCTAAAGAACAGACTTAAGAAATATGACTTCATTAAGTTCTGTGTCCAACAAATAAATTAACGCTACATGTCACTCTTCTCTATATGAGGCAGCTTGAACATATAGGACATTCAACGTATGTTTTTCCCTACAACTTGTCGAGCTACCCTCAAGGTTGTATGGACAAACAATTTTGATCCGTAAAGTTCAAAAATTCGATCAAACCGTTTGAGTCGAATACGAGTGCATGATCGATGCAAGACTATGTATCCCAACCGGATCTTGAGACAAGCAACTTCTTGAGCTACACTCAAGATTGCAAAGCTCAAGCGTTTGGATAGATAAGTCGCTTGCGTATCTATTTATTTATGTTGATATCTAAATGTGATTTAGAAAAGGAAGAAGGCACTTCGGAAAGTCAATTGAGAAAGTTAGTTTAATTTATCATTAGTAGAGGCATAAGTAGGAGGAAATGAAAATGTGACATATTTGATGTCATGATTTCAGAATAAATTGTTATACAAAAGACGTTTAACACATTTTGACGAATGTCGTCACATTGCTTCTGAAGTAATGTTTTGTGTTAAGTAATTTGTAAATAACTAAATATATATTAAATGTTAATATATAAATACACAAGATAGTAGCAAACTTATATGGTAAAATTAGACTAGGCCGTATCTAGAGATTAAGCTTCACAAGTCACATAAAGAGGGGTCTGACCTCTCGTATTATGAAGTCTACGGACACTTGTGAGTCTTAGCCTCTTAGATACAATGGCCGAAACCCATCTGTGAGACAGTGGGAGAATGAGTTGTCGAACTCAGTCTCGTACATACCGATGTACCGGAGTCTAGATTAACCAAAATAAGTTATTCGTATATTTTATTAAGACACGTGTTCTTGATGAAACGCAAGTCTGATAAAATAAAGAACGAAATGACTAAAGTATTTAAACTGATTCGATTAGATCGAATGGTCAAATACTTAGCTAAATAAAATCTTGTGTAATTAAAAGAAAATGTGATTTTCTCTCAGATCAAGTCTGTTAACACATCGGAGTGTTAAAAGGTATGAATCACACTTAGTTAGACTTGGTGCGATCCACTGTAAGTGACTCTGAGTTAAATCCTCCATCTGGGTTAAGTCCCAGATAGTAATGCCTAGGTTTTAATAATGTTCTATGAGGACATTATCAATAATATATTCAATAAATCAATCGTAAGGAAGTTGTAAAAATACTCGAATCTCGTGAGACGAATTGTCGAGTCAGCCATCATAACTGATGATGACTTAGTCAACCTCTAGGATGAAATTCGGAGTAGTAACTCCGATTTAAAACTTGATGAAGGTCCGTGTGCGTAAATAAATTTGAGAATTTAGTTTACGTACCCAAGGAAAATGTTTCCTCACTTACTGCAAGTAAATCTTTAAGTTGAAAGATTGGTGCAGAAAAGAAAATAGTGAAGTACAATAATGTTGGACGGGAACGGTTTTCATCCTAATTTCTTTAAAACGGATTATGATGAAACCGGTTTCGCCAACAGATGTGTACAGATCTACTCGGACCAAAGCCGATGTAAAACGCTTAAGTTGACCATGAAAATTTGTGCATTCACTTATAAGTTCATTTTTCTAAATATGATTTAGACGAACCAACTTATATGAATTGGCCAAATAGTTTTCAAGGTCAGGAGGAGCGTGTAAATTACATGCGAGACATCAAAGAGATGGAACATATATTTTGATTAAGTAATCAAAGAGTTTGATTATTTATCAGAAATGAATATGAACCATTTGAAATGACCAATAACTAATTTGAAATTATTATCGTAAGATACGATGAACTGGATAAGATCCAGGGAAATAAAGTATTATAGATTCCGACAGACCAAATGAATTATTTGAATGAGATTCAAAAAGGTTGGTCTAACATAAACATAGAAACCCCTTAAGTCTATAGTGTAGACGGTTTTGGCAGATCCACTCACGAAGGCTCTACCACATGCAGTCGGGAAAACTTGTGTGTAAAAACGATATTAGATATCGAGATAAATGTGCCTGAGTGCAAGTGGGAGATGTAGGAATATGATGCCCTCAAGGCCATTTATTCCTGTGTGAATAGCACAAACATCTTGTTCGAAATAACAGTAAGCTGTTTGGTAATAATTTATCTAAGTTATATTGTAATGTAGTTAACATTAGATATCAACTTAGGTAAAATCCTGAGACTTTATGCAAGATCAAACGGATATCGAGATGAGTATCTCGATCATGGAGAAACGTTTGACCGTCTGTAGCATAAGTCTAAAATGGTTCGTGGTCGTAGATGTTCCGAGACAAGGATATCGAAACATCGGATAGACCATTGTGTCTTAGTCATCACCGTTTAGCGGTGGCGATGATCTCATGATCGCTTGACTTGGCGAAGTCGAAGACGAGACACAGGTGCTCATTAGAATGAGTTCACTGAACGATCCACCGGAGTTATCTTATGGTTATATTGACCAATCTGTCAGTGATAACTCTGAGTGATGATAGGATAGTTGGTCTTTTGACTTGAGGTCATTTTGACGGACCTGTGCGTGAACAGTGCCACTTAGATCAACTGACCTAGCTTCGAGGCAAGGCATGTCGAAAGGTCTTTTGATTGGGTGTCACTTGAAACGTACGAGGCGAGTAATGACCAAGAGAGGATTCGTCTCTCCCGGTCAATGGGAGTTAGTGTCGTAGAGTTAGCTCGGTCTTTAGTAAAAACTCTGCGCAGAGTATGTTGGAAGAAGTCCAATATTTATTGACTAAAGATTGATAGAAACTAACCGGAGTCAAGTTATTGGGGTTGACAGTTTGACCGTACCCCAGACTTGATCCGAACGACATATTTAAGACGAAGAGACTATAACTGCGGAATTCATCACGGAAACAGTCAGGTGGTCCCGACAATACTCATGTCAATGAGTTAACCACATAATGATGATTCCTGAAGCAGGGACGGCAACCACTGCTCGTGGTCACTGCCGTATAGGGCTTCGAGCCCAACCTGTTGTAAGGGTCAGGCTGTAGGGTCTCACACAGAGTGCAACGCTTCGTCTAGTAATAGGTAGAAAATAGTTAGGGAGAATATTTTGCATTTTGATGCAAGGGATGAAATAATTGCATTTAGTGCAATATGGTAATTTAAGCTTAGATAGGGACTATTTTGCATTTGATGCAAAAGTGATTAAATATATATTAAATTGTTTAATACAATATTTAATAAAATAAACGCAAGGAAAAGTTCACGGGTAAGACGGGAATGTCCCGGTCTACGCCCAGGTTCGAACGGCGTCCAAATCGGACGCCAGATGATCAAGTTATGCCCAAAACAGCCAAAAATATCAGACCCAGGCAGAACAGGCTGCCTGGGCTAGCCCAGGCGCTGCCTGGGCTAGCCAGGCCCAAGCCTGGGCTTAGCCCAGGTGCGGGCCTGGGCGAGCCCAGGCTCGAACCTGGGCGCGCCCAGGCGCCTGGGCGAGCCCAGGCGCAGCCTGGGCTCTGCCCAGGCTGGTTTAGACGCCTGGGCAGCGCCCAGGCCTGGCCTGGGCTGCGCCCAGGCCTGGCCTGGGCTGCGCCCAGGTCCAGGTCTGGGCTGCACCCGGGTTCAGGCCTGGGCTGGCTTTGTGGGTCCCACCTTTGGGTGTGGAACCCTAGGTTTAATGGGCAGTTTTTGACGGCTCAGTTTTTGTGAAAAACTAGCCTAGGGCTGATCTTTGGACACTCAATTGGAGGGTCAAACGAACTCCGATTGACGAACCGTTTTTTCCTATGCGTTCACCGTTGAACGCTTGTCGTATTGATAGGTTGTATCAATCCTGAAGCTCAACGGTGAGTGAGTTAAAATTCACGGAAGTTTGCACTTTGTGAAATGCAAACTAACTTGATTTTAATTAACTCATTATTTAGTCCCACATCGGATTTTGAGAAAAGGGGAGAGTCCGCCGCCTATATAAATAGGGGTCTCCCCCCTTTCTCAAAACTCGTCCCAAGCTCTAGATCTGAGCGGCTCTCGTAAATGTTGGAGCACGCTCGGATCTTAGCTTAAATTAAATATTTCTCTATCTCCCTAAAATTTCTGCCTTACTCCTGCGGGCTCTAGCAAAGCCTCAAAGGAGTTCGGATTCTGGATCCGAAATCTTGGCGGAGGTTTCACTCGCGTGAAACTTTCTTCGGCGGTTGGTTGGCTCGGCAGCACGGGGATTGATCGCCTCGGGATGCGGAGCGGTTCGAGGAGCGGTTCGGGGAGCGGTTCAAGGAGCGGCTCGACGTGGGACGGGAGCAGCACGGAAGACGGCGCGGAACATCTCGCCTGCTCCAGGGCTGAGATTCCGGGTATGTGGTTAAAGTAGTTTATTAGCATTAGTTTAGTTTAATCGCAGTAGGCTAGATCCTTCTTGGGATGGTCAGACCCATCCCAAGTCGGCATAGATCTTGGCATAGGGTCTTGGACCTTAGGGCCAAGTTAAAATTGTTTTAACTTGCATGTTAATTTAGTTAACATAGTTTTTCTTCCGCTGCTTTTGTTTTCTCTGTCTATGTTCCGTCCGACTTAGGACGGGACTAGAGTTTTTGTGCCCCAAGGGACCGTCCAATTCCCTACAACCCATTCGTGAAAAAGACAACGACTCGTTCATAGTTTCGACGGGGCGACGGTCTAACCGGAGCGAATCCGTATGGCTTTGATACCAATGTTGGATCCTGTCAAAACAGTGTTGTTAGGATCGAAATAAAGTAGAGACTTACGTTTGCGTATGCGGCACGGTAGTCTCTGAACTTTGCCCTCGGATTCGCCACAACGGTCGATACTTCGTCACGGAGGATCGAAGCAGAGTTTCACCGCCTAAATCTCTAACTAGAAGATGATTTTAATGGAAGGGAGAAGAAGAACATAAGGATGCCTTATGGAAACTTATGGCATGGAAAGTGTGAATGAATGTCTTACCCTTAGGTCATATATATAGGCTTTAGGGGTGGTTATTGTAGGAAATAACCAATTATAAGCTTATTAGCCTATATTAGCACATTCATTTATCCTCTTCTTCATTCACTTATCAAGTGCCTTTATGCACTGATAAAGTGACTTTTTCCACTTATCGAGTGGTTTTTTCCACTTATCTAGTGGTCCTTTTCACACGAGAAAAGGTTCCCTTCATGCACGCTTTCGTGCACGCGACATCTGAGGTCCGTATACCCTCATACATCCCCTCATGGGTGTATTCATGTCATCCATATCCAACAGATCCAACAAGAGTAGAATTTTTCGAAATGAGGAGAGGTAGGGTTAGGGTTTGGGCAAAATTGGGGTTGATTGCAATGGAGAAAGGATTGATTATGTGGGGAGAGAGAGAGAGAGAGAGAGAGAGAGAGAGAGAGAGAGATGGAGGGAGTGGGGAGAGTGAGATTAGGAATAATCGGAGTGAGATAGATCATGTGGGAGAGATGGGAGACGAAACGACGAGAGGAACAAGGAGTTCGGGTGGTTGAAATGAAATAGGGTGAAGGGGGTTTATTTATAGGTTTAGGCGAACCGATCGGGTGAGATCCTACCCGATCAGTTGGATAAGTTTTTGAAAAATTTTGTTGGAAGCCAGCTACAGGCGAACCGGTCGGGTGAGTTTTCATCGGATCGGTTGGCCGCTTCACAAATTTACTGAGAGTACTGTCGATTTCACCAGATCTTCCACCCGATCACAACTTCACATCACCCGATCGGTTGGATTTTCACCAAAATTCCCGAGAGCTCTGTACTCTTCACCCGGACTGCCACCCGATCATAGCTTCAGCTCAACTGATAGGTTGACTAATGTTCAGATATTAGCCATCTTCATACACAGCCCACCCGATCGGTTGATGCTTGAACTGATCGGGTGGGGGTAATTTCCTGCAAAAACACAAAATTCATCTAAGTCTCCCAATAAAAATCCCTATAGAGGTATTTATTCACCAAAAAATAAGAAAACTAATCATATAGATAAAGACGAAAGTTTAGAACATGTGTTGCCCCCATGAAGCGCTGTTGTTTAAAGTCATTTGCTCGACTCCTGGTATATGATCTTCAGGGTGGTTGGTGCAGGTGATGCCCAATGTTTGGCATACCATCAGGTTTTGGTGTAGCAGTCCTTGTCGGTGGCAGAGGGGAAAGGTAGATGCTCTCGATGATCCTCCCGCTGTTGGTGTCCGGGGGCTTCTCCCTCATGTTGGCATCAACCGACACTCTTTTCAGGATCCGGACTTTATCAGTAGTGAGCCCCATGGGCTCTTTTCCTTTGGTCTTCGAGGGAGCAACCTTCTTGAATCCAGGAGGAGTCATCTGTGAGACACGCACTTCTCCAGCTACTACTTATTCTTTTACCTCCATGTGCTCCTCAAGGTTCCCCAAGCTATCGAGGGTCCCTCGAGAGAATCTCCCAAGCTCCAGCCTCTACAACTCTTTCTTCTTCATTCTCCAGCAGATTACATTGTTGTTCATCAGGCGGATGCTTCATTGACAGTCCCAAATCAAACTCGACTTTTTGCTCGCCCACATTTAGGGACAGCTTCCCCTTCTTCACATCAATCAGTACACCAGCGGTCTCCATAAAGGGCATGCCGAGGATGATTGGGGTATGATTGTCTTCCGGCATGTCCATAACCATAAAATATACAGGCACATGTACGCCGCTGACATTCACATGCAAGTCGTCCACAACACCCATCGGATACTTCACGGATCTGTCTGCTAGTTACAGAGTCATCTCGGTGGGTTCAAGGTCGCCCATTCTTATCCTCTTGTATAATGATAGAGGCATCTAACTAACGCTCGCACCCAAGTCGACGAACGAACGACTGATCTTCACCTCTCCAATCGAGCTTGGGATTGAAAAGCTTCCTGGGTCCTTGAGTTTGGGCGGATTTGCTCGTTGAATCAGAGCGCTACATTCCACTGTCAGAACAACTTTCTCTTTTCTTGTACCATTCGTCACCAAATCCTTCAGAAATTTGGCATACGAAGGGATGGTCTCTATAGCATCTAGGAAGTGGATCTGCAAACTCAAGTCTTTTACCATGTCAAAGAACTTTCCGTACTTCTTGTCTATTTTCATCTTGGAGAGCCTTTTTAGGAAAGGCACCACAGGCCTAAAGACTCTCGAGTTGCATTCTTCATTCCTCTTCTTTACGTCCTCAGAGACTCCCTCCGGAGTCTTAGTGTTTGATGATTGTAACGGTCGCTTTCCGACCCTATGGATTTTCTGCGTGCACGTGCTTTATCGTGCACGTATTTTATTTGTCACTTTCTGGATTCCGATATATGCGATGTGATATGCCGTCGTGACCGTATGGGAGTGTAGAATTTTATAGTAATTTTTGGGAATGTCATTTCACGGCTCGTTTACTCGCAAACGACTTGGAATGATAGTGGCGTTTTAGTCTTTAATCTCAAACTGCAGATCCCGATTTTACGTAAATTCTTGGTAGGTGTAACACACGATCAGACTCCGTAGCCACGTGCGTCCCGTCTCCATGGTCTTCCTGTTATTTTCAATTTATTTTTCGGACGCCCGTAGTGAGAGTTGTCCTCTAAATCAATCTTAGCCGTTGATTAGCCCAAACCAGTTCAAATTTCGAATTTGATAGCCAAATCTGAATGTATCCCTAAAAATCATCATACGTATCAAGCCAAATCTCCTGCCACTATAGCCACCTACTTTTCCTCTATTTCTCCACCCTTCGTATCACTATTTTCCCCTCCCAAATAACCTATATCATGTAGCTCTTTAGCAAATGAAATCATTTTAAATACTAAACCTAACCAAACATTCACGTGATCACTCAAACCTAGAGTTGTAAAATTTGTTGCAGCCACTACCAATCAACTTCAACCCCCGATATCTCCCTCTCTCTTTCGATGCTCTCTCTATCCCTCTCACTTCACCCCCCCGGCGGACTTCCATCACGCCGCCGTGCGACGCAATTTCGGCACCTCGCCAACCGCCATGCTGTCGCCGTGAGGCCACCATTCGCGCGCAGCAGCCGCCTATCCCGCAGCAGCAACAGCAGCGACAACTGCCGCTACTGCCGTTCTTCCGGCGTCGCACCGCCGCAGATCAGCCCCGACCACCCCTGACGCCCTGTCACCACCCTCGGCCACCTCAACGGCCCCCGCCGGCGGCCTTTTGATGCAGCAGCACAGCAGCAACAGCCGAGCAGCTGCTCGGCTGTGTTTTTTCCGACCACCGCCGCCATTTTCGATCACCGCATAGCCCGCTAGCGATCCCCAGAGCCCCTGTCCTCACCTTGCCAGCCAGCAACCGCCAGCGTCACCTGTACAGTCGCAACTGCTGCTGTTTTTCCCTCCGATGCGTCGACAGCCGCTAGAACAGCTTGTCGGCTGTTTCGCTCTCCCCGCCTGCGACGCTTGATGTAGCGGCACCCCGTACGGCATCCCCCATCGTCGTTAACCCTCTTTGGTTCTCTGTTTTGACTCCGTGGCTGATGTTTCCCCTTTGCTCGCTGTTTTGCGGCCACTTGACACCGTTAACCCTCTTACGGATCGCTACCGGGCTCGCCTTCGCTGTTGGCTATCCCCGCACTCTACCCGCACTTCCAGTTCGCTGTCAGAACATTTTTGGTTATGCTACCCGTAGCCGGGATGTCGTAGGCGACGAGGAGATCCCACTGTTCAGACTCTACTTCCGTTCTACATCAAACACCGGAGAGGTTGGTCCCCCCTAACTCGTAGCAAACCCACACCATAGCAAAATCAAACCCTAAACTAAAATTTGACAACTATAACTAAGTTTACTTTCAGCGCATGTAAAATGATTGCCACCGTAGAAAGAACGACAATCAGACAATTTTTCTGTGTACATAGGGTAGAAGTCGATCTAGGTTGAACGAAACACCAAAATGTGACTTTTGACAAATAGGGTAGTCCTGCCAATCTAGAAACAAACCCTAATAGGACTTATTTAAAACGCGGCCTGACACTGTCACCGTGACCCTATTTCAGACGGACTACCGCAGACGAGACGCCTGGACGAGACGCTCCGGACGGACGATACGCTCGCCACCGCAGGCAAGTGTACTCACTTGCACTTTCGGCCGTGCCTAGGCCTTAAACTGTTAGAACTATTAAACTGTGAACAAAGAGGACCGGACGTGAAATGATAGCGTCTGGGATATCCCTTGACGGCTTAGACTTGACGACAAAGTCTAAGCTCAACAAAAACTTTTGACACCGTAGGGTTATCTTGTGTGTGCGTGCGTGTGGACCCCCTAGAAGAACCATCCTTGTCATGTCACGTCGTGTCTGCTTTTGCACAGCCTGCGAGCAATAGGGCACTCTCCAAGATAGAGAGATTGACCCCTTGTACGGATACACAGCCTACGGGCAATAGGGCACTCACCAGTGAGTGGATGATCCCTTGTACGGATACACAGCCTGTGGGCAATAGGGCACTCACCAGTGAGTGGGTGATCCCTTGTACAGATATGCAGCCTGCGGGCAATATGGCACTCTTTAAGCCAGAGAGAGTGATCCCTTGTACGGACTTGTCTTGTGCACTTGGGTTGGGATAGGGTTGA
Organism: Scilla litardierei; assembly: GCA_030789695.1. Classification (NCBI taxonomy): domain Eukaryota; kingdom Viridiplantae; phylum Streptophyta; class Magnoliopsida; order Asparagales; family Asparagaceae; genus Scilla; species Scilla litardierei. The sequence goes on from CM061142.1 coordinate 559,919,460, forward strand.
GCGTGCGCATGGGGAGAGGATCTGATCCCCATCAAACTGTAAGGCTTGAACCCTTCGAGTCACACATGTCTTGTCTTGTCTTGTCCTGTCCTGCCTTGCTTGTCTTGTCACGTCTTGTCACGACCCGTTTAAGTTAGTCCCGTAGTCGGTAGCACACGCTACGACTACTGCTTGCTACGCTTTACTTTCCTGCTGCGTTTACTTCCTTTTGATACTCTGTTATAACCCAAGCATGCTAATCAACCAGTAAAATGTTGTTTAATGGTTTGGTACACTTGTAGTAAAGGCTGACCCCTTTTGTAGACTTTACCTGACGTACAGTTCCTTTCTTTTGGGTGTTGTACGTCAGGTGTGGAGCCAGAGTACGTTGACGAGGCGGAGCTACCAGAGGACGTAGAGCAGGAGGACGTTGATCCAGAGTACTTGCCCGAGGAGGATCAGAGGTAGAGGTCCTCACGTTGCTGTTCCAGACTTCTCACTGCTGATTTGTTAGGTGTGTAGCATCATCTACTTTCTGTCTAGGTTGGGTGCTTGCACCGGTAGTTTACTTTCAGTTGTTGTAGATGTGTCAGGCTTTGTTGGACTCTCAGAACTCTGGATGGTTAATTTTGGAATAAAAATGAATGTTTTCTTTTTTAGTACTTCTGTTGTTCCGTACTAACCTGTAGGAACCTGTTCCTTCGTCTTGGAGTACCACACAAACGCTTATTGGGTACGATATTAAAAGCTCCGGCCTAAGCGGGCCTTAGTCATGCATCGCCTCCGTTGTTTTGGGAAGCGGGGCATGACAGGTTTTAGTGGTGGCCCATGCAAGTCCCATCCATTTTGCAAGTTCGGAACAATAGAAGTATTAACATTCATTTTATTGTTATCTAGTAATTTGTACGAGTCTAAGGTGTGTCTTTCTTATCAATAGGATGACAGGACGACGGGCCACCCGATCTGGGAGCTCTGGCAATTGAGTTCCGAAAGACCAGGGCGGAGAGTTTCGCCAGTTTCTGGGCGTGATGAAAGAGATGCTAGACGTACAGCATCAGTTGGTTCAGCAGTCCCACTGTGCTGCCCATGCTCCTCCAGTTGCACCACCACCGCCTCCGCCTTCCCCTTGAGCTGCTCCGGGAGTGAAGCAGTTCAATGAGCTCCAACCGAAGACATTTTCTGGGAAGGAAGGATCGTTGAGTGCTGATGAGTGGATTCTAAGTACTGAGGAGAAGCTGATTGCTGCGAAGATTCCTGATGATACTCAAGTGGAGATAGCGAAGATGCAGCTGACTGAGAATGCTAGGAACTGGTGGCGCATTAAGGAGAGGCGCCTGCAGAAGCCAGTGGAGTGGAGGACCTTCCGATCGATGTTCAAGGAGAAGTACTTCACCACGGCTACTAGGAGAGAGCTGTTGAGCAGATTTGTAGATCTGAAGCAGAAGATATAACCGTTGACAAGTATGAGGCAGAGTTCGAGATGCTGAGTCGTTTTGCCCCGCATATGGTGAGGAAGGAGGAGAAACGTGCTGATCAGTTTCGTCAGGGACTTCGCCCGAAGATTCAGGCTTCTATGTCTTCGGTAGATTTCTCGACCATGGGAGCTGTGCTGAATTCCGCGAGGCACCATGAGACCATATCGCGTCTACCTGACCCTCCATCTGATAGAGGGAAGCATCCCATGGAGCAGTACCGGCCACCTGCTAGGCCGGCAATGAGGCCAGTTCAGACAGTGCATTTCAAGAGGCCTGGAGCACCCATGCAGAGTCAGAACAAGGGGCCATGCCGCTTCTGCGGAAAGCCAGGTCATGTTTAGGCCAATTGTAGGAGGAAGATGGGATTGTGCTTGGTGTGTGTGGAGATTCTTTGCACGTAGCTAAGGATTTTCCAAGAGCACGTCATGCCATAGTCGGAGCACCAGCCCCGCTACAGAGTAGAGCGCCTGCCCCGGTTCAGAGAGGAGTTGAAGGATCCTGTCAAAACAACGACGTTAGGATCGAATAATAAAGTAGAGAGTTATGCTTGTGTACGCTGCACCGTAATCTCTGAACTTTTCTTTTGGATTAGCCACAACGGTCAGTACTTCGTCACAGAGGATCGATGCAGCGTTTCACCGCCTAAATCTCTATTTAGAAGAGGATTTTAATGGATGGGAGAAGAAGAACACAAGTTGCCTTATGCAAACTTATGGCATGGTTAGATTAGTATAAAAGGCATACCCTTGGGTCCTATTTATAGGCTTTAGGGGTAGTTATTGTAGGAAATACCCACTTATAAGCTTATTAGCCTATATTAGCCCTTTTACTTATCCTCTTCTTTATTCACTTATCGAGTTCCTTTATGCACTTATAAAGTGACTTTTTCCACTTATCGAGTGGTCCTTTTCACACGAGAAAAGGTTCTCTTCGCGCACGCTTTCGTGCACGCGACATCTGAGGTCCGTATACCCTCATACATCTGTGGCCCAAGTTTGCCATACTTATGGGAGGAAATATGTGCGTAGGATGCACATCCCCAAGGTTTTAAAATATTTAAGTCAGGAGACCTTTGGTTCCACAACTCATAAGGAGTGGAGCTAACTGATTTCGAGGGTACGCGGTTTAAAATGAAAGTGGCCGTCAATAATGCATCACCCCAAAAGGTGATTGGCAAGTTAGCTTGTGCCATCATTGAACGGACCATTTCCATTAAAGTCCTATTTCTCCTTTCTGCAACACCATTTTATTGCGGAGTATAAGGCATAGTTACCTGATAAACTATGCCTTTTTCATCACAAAGTTCCTTAAAACTTGCCGATTGATATTCACCGCCTCTATCGGTTCGTAAGACCTTAATCTTGCGATCTAATTGATTTTCCACCAAACTCATATAGTTTTTAAAGTATGTTAATGCTTCACTATTGTGGGATATCAAATAGATATGACCGAATCGGGTGAAGTCATCAATAAAAGTGATGAAATAGGACTTCTCGCGTCTTGTCTTGACATTCATCGGACCACATATGTCCAAATGGATGAGCTGTAATGGAACCTCGGCCCTTGTGCCGGTGCCAAATGGCTTGCGACAAGATTTCCCTACAAGGCAATGTTTGCAAGTCGACATTTCGACCTTTGAAACATTGGATAGAAGGCCATGTTTGGCAAGTCTATCCATACGCGTTGGTCCAATGTGATCAAGCCTTGCGTGCCAACAAATTATATCTGACTCATAAGTCGAGGAATTTGCAACAAGGAAATTTTCATTACAAAATGAAGAGTCATACATTGTATTTAATACAATAAATCCTTTAAATACATACCTAGAACCAATAAGAGTATTATTACAAAACAAGTCCACTTTTCAATTTTGAAAGAACCAGCTATAACCAAGACACATTAACACGACCATAGATATAATATTCCTTCGAATATCTGGAGCGAAGAGGACATCATGTAGTAAGATAGTGCGGCCGTTGTCTAAGACTAGCTTGCAAGTCCCAACGCCTTTCACTTCAACACGTGTGTTGTTTCCTACATAGATCCACTTTGTTCCTTGTGTTATCCGGTGATACTCCACGAAGGACCGTCTGTCCCTTGCTATGTGGTCGGTGGCACCTGAATCAATTATCCAAAATGGATTAGATTCCACAAGAAATATTGAACTAGAAACACATATGTAACTATCATTACAAGTTACCTTGTCACCTTCATCCGTACAAGAACGGGCATAGTGACCTAACTTGTTGCACTTGAAGCACTTGATCCTCTTCAAGTCTTTTTTCTTGTGACATTTCTTGTGCCCACCCTTATGTTTGGGTTTCTTGGTAGACTCAGGTTTCTTATTACATTCATTAGTAAACTTTGATGATCTTTCCGTTTCTTTCCCCCGTGTGAGGAACTAGCAACCATGTGCACTTCTGCACTAGGCTTGGCGGCCGCAAGCCGCTCTTCCCCTAACTCGAGGTGCTTTGAAACATCGCTAAAGTTCTTGATGCTCTCATTATGAGTGAGATGCATCTTCATTTGGTCCCACCCATTTGGTAGGGAACGTATGACTGCTTGTATTTGTTGCTCGTCAGTGAGCACATGACCTGCATCCTTTAACTCTGAGATGAGATTCGCCATATGTCGCAGATGTTTCCCCATGGAATGATCTGGACGTTTCTTGTATGAATCAAATCTTATAGTTAAAGAACGAAGTTTGGACACCGAGGTGCCACCAAACTTCTCTTCTAACTTGGACCATATGTCCATGGCTAGGTCATGCTCTCGGAAGATGCGCATTATGTCATCGGCCATACTGGACAATAACGTAATGCGAGCTATCTTGTTCTTCCGAGACCAAGCATCAAAAGCTTTCTTGTCTCATCTGTGTTGGGCCGTAGTGCCCAACTAGGGTTCAATCATCTTGTTCTTGAGAGTTTCAAGCACGTCTTGCTCCTCTAGAACGTATTGTATCTTGATGGACCATAGTTTGTAATTATCGCCGTTGAGTTTTTCACCTCTGTTTATCTCAGCGACGATGTTCTTGAAGCGGAAGACATTTTAACTTTAAAATGCTGCAAAAGACACAAAACTGAAGTTTCGATCAAAAATCATTGCATAAAAAATTCATATACATAGATATCACTCCTACTTGGAATATCCCACTTGGAATGATATTATTATATTTGATAAGTTACTTTCGAAAAATATTGAAGATGTTGCTCTAGAATCGGAAAGGTCTCTACGATTCCAATCACCATCTAGAACAATTTTCAATATTTCCCCCTTACTTATCAAACGATAGTACTCTTATAGTATTTCACATCGGAAAAGCGTTTTTGAAAACATATTTTTAAAAAAAAATATTTCAACCTAGTACCCTTATGATACTAGCGAAATATTCGGTAATCCCTGGCCATTGCCGGGATGAGCCGTAGCCGTGCCAAGGCCGGATCCCCCCTTGGGGATTTTTCTGCAAGCCATCGTCACCGGCTCCCATATGGATCCATGCGCTCCCCTACTGCAAGGGAATTTGCCGCAGAGAACAGCCGTCGGCCCCGTATGGGCCGGCCATGCATGTCCCATTCATGCAAGCCCCCCCCCCCTCAAAATACAGGGTCAACCAGGGCTCGGTACTGGCCGAGACCGGGGCCGGCAGTGGCCGGGCACTGGCCTCAGCCAGGGCCTGCAGGCCTCGGCCTGGCCCGGGCCACTGCCAGGGGCCAGCCGTGGCCCTGGCAGCGACCAGGGCCGGCCTCGGCCAGGCCCTGGCCTCTGCCAGGGCCGGCCGTGGCCCTAGCAGCGGACAGCGCCGGCCAGGGGTGCCGGCCCTGGCCTATGCAGGGCCGACAAGGCCCTGGCCTGAGGCCCAGGCGCCGGCCCTGGCCTCTCCAGGGCCGACAAGGCCCTGGCCTGGCCGCGGCCAGGGCCCCCTGGCCCTGGCCGGGGCCGGCCATGGCCTGGCCATGGCCCTTTGGCCTTGGCCGGCCATGGCCCATATGACCATGGCCGGCCACCCCCTTGCATGGGGTTGGCCGCACATCCCGCCGGAGGGGTGGTCGTAGCCAACCCCCTCCGCATGGGGAGGTGGGATGCATTGCCTCCATAGCCCATATGTCCATGGCGATCATGCACCAAAAATGACATCTTCTCCGTTGAGAATAACCACCATCCTCTTCTCCGATGAAGCACCCGTTCGTCGAGAAAACGGTTTTGCTTCAATGGCAGTGTGCCAAAAAATGAAGATAACGCGT